>CALYLW010000157.1:250000-289582 GCA_944989445.1 Ampullaceana balthica
ATGTTTAGTGCAGATGACTTGAGCTCACTAACAATGAAAATGAAAATTCCACGTTCAGTTAGCCAAATAGTTATTAATATTTGTGAGTATTGCAAACTATTTTTTGTTTCTTTTTAAATATTTATTTCATGCTATAATTCATATAAACATTGTAATTGTTGAAATGGCTTTCCTCTCTTCAAGTGCATATTTTTTTTCTCTTAAAATTTTGAAGTATAATAATAATATTTTTTGCACTATTTACTTTTATTGTACTGTATAACAATTTATGTGGTCTTTTTTGATTGATCTAAAGTTTTTTTTAGTTTTTTTTCCAATTTTTTGTAGTCACACTATAATTTAATGAAAACAAATAAGAATTCAAAAATTTATTTTATATAATAATTTTAAATTACATATATACAAAATAACAATCAACTTAACAACAAATGCATCTAGACAAAGATCGTAAACCTCATACAGACCAAAAGGGCACGTAACATCCATATCTCAAGTCCTAAAGAAATCATCTATCAACATCATGTAATACACTAAGTGCTTAACACTGTATACAATGCTAGCATCGCTGGATTACCGGACACATCCACACCAATTCGAATCGCTCATAAATCCAATCTGACATCCCATCATCACGATCTTAGACAAACATAACATCCGCTTTCCATCGACCTTATCCAACGCTCTATTGAGCACATCTCGCTAAATCATGTGACTTCAATCCAGACGAATTACATCCCACATAATGCGTCCCATCGACATCTCCTTCCATCAGATCAGTCACAATCAAACTCGCTATTTTCATTGACTTACTATACCCGCAACATACCACATCCAGCATCAAACAGATCAACTACAAATCAGTCATCTGCATTTGGCAAACTCACTCCTACGCTCATGACTTACACCATCATAACCATTCATGACCTCAACAGCAACATCTGAACTAATCCCATTAGCATATTCATTTGACTCTTTCTCAAGCTAGGTACCACACCATCCCTCTGTAGCATAGTCATCACTCACACTCCACAATCAAACAATCCAACCATTGCTCATACATCGCTTTACACGATCATCGAACCAATCAACTCATTGACATCCAAACACGATCATGACAATATCATGATTTCTCCTCAACTATCCCACCATCAGACACCAATGCTTATCAATTGCTCTCTTCGATACATCGCACTAGTTCAACCAATCATCTTCTCAAATTTGACATCTTCACACCGATCGAAAAACCAATCACTCATTGACTTCCACACCATCATGTACCAGCTACTCAAAAAACTTCGACAATCTCGAACATGGATCAATCGCATCATGATTCCATGACTTCAAACAGATCCTGACTAATGCTTTCTTGCTCAACATCCATTAGTGACCAATCCATGCCTCAACTGACTCAACAGATTACGAAATCCACATACATGCTCCCATTGCTTCAACCATCAGATACGACATCCAACTCATTGACTCACAGACTATCATGACCATAATCATTACTCTGACATTTCCACAAGTCAGGACAATCATGCTCACTCAGTCATGACTCATGCACTACTATGACACATACTGACTTTTTCATTTGACTTATCATCAGATTGCCACGAAAGTCATTGCGTCCAATTTGCACAAATCCCATCATATTACACACAGATATTACAAATACGATCACCTCATCATGACTCACACAGATTCATGACATAAATCGCATTCACCTCATTGACATTCAACTCTCAGACACCAGACCATGATCCTCTCACTCACACGATCTGAACAATCATCTTTCATTGCACGTTCACAGATTATTACACAAATCCATTACCCATCATTTGACTATCCACTAGATTATGACACTGCAGATACCATTGCTAGATTATGACAATAATGTTTTTCATTGAACAGACATCTACATACCGACTTGTGACAGATAAAGCTATACATGGATACATTTCAACAGCAATATGTGACATTAATGCTCGCGGCGACTCAAAGCAGCTCGACGACGCTACTGCTTCGCAGCGTGCCTCAACAGATCTAGCGACATAACTGCTTTCATTGACTTCAACAGATTATGACAATAATGATGTCATTGACTTCAACATATTATGACAATAATGCTTTCATTGACTTCAACAGATTATGACAATAATGATTTCATTGACTTCAACAGATTATGACAATAATGATTTCATTGACTTCAACAGATTATGACACAAGCAAGGAGTTCAAGTTCAAAGTGGACTGCGTTGAAAGCGGGGATGAGAGTGTATTTCAATACGAATCTTCTAAAACACAGGAGACTTTCTCAATCCACCTGCCTTCAAAACCTGTCTGTTCGGAAATAAAACTAGCCGCCTTAAGTGGTATTTTTGAAGTCTGCGAAATTCAAGTATTTGGAGGTAAGAACAGACATTTCCAGCAAACATTTTATAAATTAATTAATTTGTGTTCCTTATTTAAAATTAAACCTTCTTCTGGCAAGTCAGACCTACAGACGAACCGGAACAGCATGGTGTAGGCTTTGCAGTTATGAACAACCTTCTACCATTCATTGAACCCCCATCATCAGGCAAGGAGAGGATAATCACTCTAAGACTCAGAACAGCTGCGGCCCTAGCAATCCTTATTGCGTACTCCTCAACTCTCTGTTCAACCACGGAAGAGAAGGACCACTTCTATGGAGCTTTAGACCAGGCAATAGTCAGCATCTACAAAGATGAGGCAATTTATCTCCTGGGAGATTTCAATGCTAGTGTGGGAAACGACCAATACGCCTGGCCCACATGTCTTTGTCTTTTGGAAGGGGAAAGATAAATGAGAATGGACCGTGGCTGCTGGAACTGTGCTGAGCACGAGGCTTGTGTGTAACCAACCAACACTTTCTTTAAATGCAAAGATATACACCAAGTATTTTGGAGACACCCTCTTTCGCGCCAATGGCACCAGCTGGACCTCATTATCACCAGGTGTGCACAACTTGCTAGTGTTCTCCTCACTCGCAGCTATTACAGTGCCAATTGCGACACGGATCACTCCCTCGTGGCCAGCAAGGTACGAATAATGCGGGAAAACGTGTACCATACCAAGAAAAAGGGATTTCCACTCATCAATATCTTTACCACGGAAGACCCTGTGAAAACGCAGCTGTTCAAGAAAAAGTTTATAAAGGTCTCTCAAAGATGTCCAAATACGTAACAATTGACTCCAAATGGACGCATCTCTGAGACACGATCTATACATCAGCTTTAAATGCCATTGGCAAAAAATCACACAAAAACACGTACTGGTTTGATGAACACTGGGATGAGATGAAACCTGTCACTGAAGCTAAATGGAAAGCTATTTTGGCATACAAGGAAAAGCCTACACACGACAGGGTGCATGCCTTAAAAACAACCAAGTTTCATTCCCAAAAAAGTTGCACGTCAATGTGCCAATACCCACTGGCTTAATATCTGCTCCAGGATACAGTCAGCTGAAGACATGGGCAATGTCAAAGCCATGTATGAAAACAATAAAAAAAGCAACTGGCCCTTTGACGTCCAAGGTTACCCCCCTAAAGTCCAAAAGTAGAGAAATTATCCAAGACCAGGCAGTGCAGGTACAACGGTGTATTGAGCATTATCTGGAACTGTGTGCAAATGTTACCACAGTCTCAAACACCGCTCTAGATGACATCACTGTCATGCCACTCATGGAAGAACTTTATGTCGTGCCAACACTGGAAAATCGGAGCAAAGCAATTGACTGCCTAGTTTGTGGAAAAGCCCCTGGGAATGATGGCATACAACCAGAAGTTCTAAAGATTTACAAGACAGTTCTACTCCAGCCCTTGCATGAGCTCCTGTCCCTCTGCTGGGAACAGGGCAACATCCCCCAGGACCTAAATGATGCAGATATAGTGACATTATATGAGAACAAGGGCGATAAAAAGTGACTGCAATACTATCGCGGCATTTCACCCCTTATTATTGTAGGAAAGGTTTTTGCCCGTGTCATACTAACACGATTACAGAGTTTAGCTTCTCGAGCTTATCCAGAATCTTAGTGTGGTTTCCGGGCTATATAAAAACAAGGGCGTTAGATGTGACTGCAATAACTATCGCGGAATCTCACTCCTTAGTATTGTAGGAAAGGCCTAGCATCTTGTGTCTATCCAGAATCTCAGTGCGGTTTCTGGGATGGTCTGTCTACCATAGACATGGTGTTCTCCATACGGCAGCTCCAGGAAAAATACAGAGAGCAGCAGATGCCTCTATACATTGCCTTTGTGGATCTTACGAAATATTTTAATTTATTCAGTCGCAGCGGCTATTTCAAATCCTGAAAAAATTTGCTTTCCCCCTACACCAATTTGCCATCATCAGACAGTTCCATAAAATTATGCAGGGAACAATGCAGTTCGTTACGCATTCAAGGATATAAGTGATGGAATCTGGTTATACACCAGAGCTGATGAAGGACTTTTCATCACAGCCTGCCTCCGAGCCAAAACCAAAACGACAGATGTCCTAATCATCGCGCTACTTTTTTCGGACGATGCGGCACTGATAGCACACACAAAAACTGGTTTGCCACAACTTCTGTCAAGCGTTCCCAACGCCTGTAAAGAATCTGATCTGCAAATCAGCTTGAAAAAGACAAACATCATGGCCCAAGACACATTTTCTCCTCCTACTATCAAAATCGACAATGAAAACTTGGAGGTGGTGGACAGCTTCACCTACTGGGGATCTAAGGTTTCCAACTCAATGTCCATTGAGAACGAAATAAACAGTAGAATTAGCAAAGTAGCTGCCACAATGGCTAAACTAAACAAACGGGTTTGTCAAACATCAAGCTAAAAGAGAAAACAAAACTGTGTGTCTATCGGGCCTGCGTCATCAGTACGCTGCTATACGGAAGCGAGACGTGGCCACTTATTTATTCCATGAACGCAAGCTTAATAGCTTCCACTTGAAGTGCATGCGTTGCATCCTTGACATTTAATGACTGGACAAAGTGCTAAATTGTGCGGTCCTGATGCGTGCCAATATCCAAAGCATGTTCTCAATCATTAGTGAAAGAGGCCTGAGATGACTAGGAAATATAAAAAGAATGAACCAGTGTCGTATCCCCAAGGATCTCCTATATGTAGAACTGGCATTGGAAAAAGGGGAAGACACGTCACCCACGTCTCCGATTTAAAGATGTTTGCCAGTGAGACATGAAAGCAACCAGAATAAACTCAAGTGACTGGCAAATGCAAAGCAGAAGACAGATCTACGTGGGGCACAGTTGTCAAAGAGTGCGTCATAGAAGCCGAGGAACGAAGGATGGAGGAGGTTTACAGACAGAGGAGCTAGGAGAAAGGACGCATTGGGAAGCACAAAACTCGTGTGCAAAAGCCGTGGAAAAGACTGTCACTCAAGGATAGGACTGCTCAGCAACACGAGGAGATGCAACCCAACCCAGCGGTGATGCACCATCTTCTCTCGAGACGGAAGGATGCCGATGAATGTATGTATATTTGTATGTATGAATGTGTCTGTGACTGCGCACGTGCACGCGTGTACGCAAGTATATATGTATGGATATATGTATGTATATATACTCATCTATCTCTTCTTTTCTTTTCCATTAACACGCATCAATATATGCTTTTTCCAGACTGCCCAGTACAACAGTATGGTTTGAACTGTGACAAACTTTGCCACACTACTTGTATAAACTACACGTGTAACCAGGATGGTACTTGTCACCAATGTTACGCTGGCCGTGTGGGCAAATATTGTACTGAAGGTGATTACTGTTGTTTTCAATATAGTTTCCTTATCTCTCTTTTGGTTGTGATGTAAAATGACTTAAAAATAAAGAGAACCATTTTTGGTATGCACAGGCTTCCTGACAAGATAAATGTAACACAAAACATTAAATGAAGTGTACAAACGTAATCACATTTTTTTATACAAAATAGCAACATGAAGCAGCCTAGGATAAACAAGCCTATTACGTCATCCAAGTATTTTAGTTCTGCGGTTGAGAAATAGTCGCTTTTACTAAAACAGTTTTAAGTAGTTTTTGGTCGTGATTTAAGATGTCAACTGCACTACAGCCTTTTTTTAAAATCATACAATTGATAACCATCAAACTAACAAAGAAATTAATGAACACTTTTTAGACACTATAAACAAACATAAACCTAGAACAGATAGTAAAAACAGCAACAAGTAAAAATAAAACACTAAAATTATTCTTAACAAATAGACCAGGACTAGTGATAGACTGCAAAATAATTCCAGGACTGTCCGACCATGATATTGTTAGGGTCACCAATACAATAAAAACTAAAATTAATAATATACCTAGAAGAATAATCTATCTTTGGAATAAATGTAATTCAAAAAATCTACACCAATCAGCGGCTTACTTCCAACAAAATTTCCTAAGTAAATTTAACACAAATAGCCCAGTAGAAGAAATTTGGAAAGATATAAAAACAAATCTAAAAACTATAATGGGTGAGAATGTTCCAACAAAACTAACATCAAATAAATTTAACAAATGCTGGTTCAATTCTAAATTTAAAAAGCTATGCAAACAAAAAGAGAACTTATTTAAGAAATTTAAGGCTACCTATTCATATAGGATACACAAAAAATACTTAAAGATTAAACACTTGACACAAAAACTTAGTCGAAACCTCCAAAATGAATATATAAAGCAATTTAATTACCAAAGATAACAATAAAAACTTATGGTCCTTTATTAAATCTAAAAAAATGGAACCTACAGGAATAGCCACACTAAAAGGCTCAAATAATAAAACCTATAATGATAATGAGACTAAAGCTATTATCCTTAACACATATTTTGCATCATCTTTTTCTGCCTCAGGCGACAAGGAAGTTTTAATAAATTTAAATAAAATGGAGGAAATAGGTAACATAACTGTAGATGAGATAGGTATACATTCACTCCTAAAAAACTTAAAAATAAACAAAGCTACTGGCCCAGATGATTTGCCTGCAAGGTTATTAAAAGAACTAAGCAATGAACTGTCCCCAATCCTTGTAGTTCTCTTTCAAGCCTCTCTAAACCAGGGTAAAGTGCCCCAGGATTGGAAATTAGCTAACGTAACTCCACTCTTTAAGAAAGGGGATAAATCAGACCCTGGTAATTACAGGCCTGTATCACTTACTAGTATCACCTGTAAATTACTAGAACACATAATATATAGTAGAATAGTTAACCACCTTGACAAATATAATGCCCTATGCCCACATCAACACGGCTTTAGAAAAAACAGATCATGTGAAACACAATTAATAGGTTTAATAGATGAACTATCAAAAGGCTTAGACAAAAATGATCAAATAGATACAATATTACTAGACTTCTCAAAAGCATTTGACAAAGTTCACCACCTTAGTTTACTTAAAAAACTTAACTACTTTGGAATCTCAGGTTCCTTACATCACTGGATCCAAGACTTCCTTTTGGGCAGGGAGCAAACTGTAATAATTAATGGATCTAAATATGCACCAATAAAGGTTAACTCAGGAGTTCCACAAGGAACTGTGCTAGGTCCCTTACTCTTTTTAATTTATATAAATGATTTACCCAACAACATCTCAACAGGAACAAAAGTTAGGTTATTTGCTGATGATTGTATAATCTATAGAACAATTAAATCAGAACAAGATAGCAAAATTTTACAAAAAGACCTAGATGAATTGATAAAATGGGAAACTAACTGGAGTATGAGTTTCCACCCAGAAAAGTGTCAACTGTTAAGAGTAACAAAGAAAAAGAAACAAATAAATTCAAAATATTTCATTCATGGAAAAGGAACTAACCCAAACTAAAGATGCAAAATACTTAGGAGTCTTAATAAATGAGAAACTATCATGGAATCCCCATGTCAATGAAGTTATTAAAAAATCAAACAAAACCTTAGGCTTTATAAAAAGAAACCTTTACAAATGTAATAAAGATATAAAACTAAAATGCTACCTCACTTTGGTGAGACCTGTACTAGAATATGCATCTTCTGTATGGGACCCATCCACCAAAGAAAACATTGATAAACTAGAACAAATCCAAAAAAGAGCTGCCAGATTCATTACTGGAGAATATTCAAAACTGACTAGAATAACACCATTAGTTAAATCATTAAACCTTGAAACACTAGAGGATAGAAGAACCAAGAGTAAAGTAGTAATCATACATAAAGCAATTAACTCTAATTTAGAAATACAACACAAAGATAACTTAATACAACCCTCAGATAGACATAAGGATAAAAACACCTTTCTTATTCCGTATGCAAGAACAAACTCATACAAATTTTCGTTCTTCCCGTCTGAATTCGGGCGTGGAATGGGTTGCCTGAAGAAACCAGGAAAACCAACACTTTATCAACATTTAAACTCTAATAAATAATGCAGGACTAAACACAAACCATAGATAAGCGTAGGACGCAATAATCTTCTGTATAGAAGGAGCGTCTGCAACAGATAAGATAAGATAAGATAACTGGAAAAACAAAATTATTCCAAGTAAAATCGAAGTGAACACAATTTTTATTGATATATATCAATGGAAAAACGAGATAAGTAAGAACGAGACGAAATGGAATTTTTTTTTAAATTCCCTAGAAATATGGTTTTATCATTGTTCAAAACATTGCTAAACATTGTTAAATTATGCCTATTTATTTGGAACTATTAGTTTACTGTATACATTTTTAACGCAATTTCCCTTGGAAAAATTGCGTTTATAGATTCGAAAAGACTGTCAAGCTTGACAATGCAACTCCTCGTGAACCATACCAGATAGAGGGTTCGGGTCATTGCACATATGATAAGGAGGACCCAAGGACCAAAAAAATACCAAAAAGGTTTATCGGATTTCCTGGAAAATTTTAAAAAAACACAAAAAAATATCAGTATTTTGTCAATTGCTCGTCAACCATAATATCTATCGGATTTAAACAAACGTTAAGCAAAAGCTAATAATATTTAGAACAATTTTAAAGAAGGAATTTTTCAAAAATATATTTTTGTTCGACTCCCGTAATTTTAGAAGCAATTTCTTAAAGCAATTGTTTTGTTTAATTTCAAAGTTATTCATTAGAAATGACTTAAAATGTAATCTAGAATGATAGTTAATGGGCTTTTCCCGCTTTGTGAATGCTAATGTTAGATTGTTGCGTTCAGAATTACTTATTTGAATCGACTTTTATCGTAATCTTGAATGATTTATTTTGATTAAAAAATTGGAAATTCCTTGTTGGAAATTGCGTTTAAATATTCATTCGAGTTTTTATTTCTTGTTATTTATTTTCACAGATGACGCAATTGTACAGCAGAGTACTGGTAAACAAATGTATTCGTATATAAGTTTTTTATAAATATATACTTAAATAATTCTTTAAAATTGTAACAAAACCTTTAAAAAGCACATGAGCACCTCTCTAAATGCATTGTAACTTGTGACAGTATTTTAAGGATTGAAACATAGCTGTTTGTCAGGAAAACGGACTGGCTAAATGTTCGAGCATGAACAGAAAGACATCCCTTCCCAATCGTTCCTTGACAACTGTAAAAAATATACTCTATTCTCAAAATATTAATTTAGTGTATTCTTGCTTATTGGGGTATTGTTTGGCTTAGGCCAGTTGAACCCCCGGGGTATATTTTTGCCTAGGTTAAAATAGCCCCAGGTATAGTCTGGACAAGGATTTATTCTGTCCTGTTACACAGACTCATAATATAAAGAACTCATTACAGTAGCTGATAGTCCATGCCAGTAACTGGAAGATGTTTCCAAAAGTACTAATCTAAGAACACACAATAATGAGATCATACAAGTAGATAGATAATATGCAAACTGGGTATGAGTGAGCCTGATAAGACGTCACAAAACAGGGAACGTTTCGGCAAAGAGCCTTCAGGAGTTTCAGGAGACAGGACGCTGTACGTCTTGTGTCATCGTACTTACATCCTCTGCGACACGACAGGAGAGTAACCTCCCCATCTTTCCTATGTATTTCAAAGAGCAGCGCTTACACACAATTAAAATGGTGTAGATCACATTGCGGCTCGTGGAAAGAAAGCCATCCCTATATTAATGAGATCACATGAGCTTTATAAAATAAGGTTTTCAATTTCATTATGTGTAAAATGTTAACGTATACGTATTCAGACTCAGGATGTGCCAACGGTTACTTTGGTCCACTATGTGATATAAAGTGTCATTGCCTAGAGAATCGTTGTCTGAAAAACGGGTCCTGTGTTGAAGGAACATTATGTGAATCAGGATGGTTTGGTCCGGCCTGTCAATTCCGTAAGTCTGAAATCATTTTTACGGCCTTGCGCTTGTCACAAGTCTATCTCTATCTTACTATGCTGCCCAGATTGTCAGTAGTGTAAGTACCCCCCCCCCTTATTTTTTGGTCTGTGCAGCCGGTCATAAACAAATGTCTAAAACAGTTTTTATTTTCCTAGTTGGCCCAAACCTGCAAGTTAAGTAAGACTGATTTTATTGACTTTTTCGTTGTTCGTCCTGTTCAGTTTAAAATGTGTTGTTGTTTTTTTTCCTTACTCTCTAAGCACTACAGTATATAGTCTTTTGATACTGCATTCTGACTCCGACAAAATTGAAATTATTAAGGCAAGGAATGATTTAGGATTGTCTTCCATAAAAGTAATTCTGTTGTTAATGTAGGACTTTGTCCACCTAGCCTCAAATGAATTGTATGTTTTATAGAAATATTAGTACCTTTGTGACACCTATGTATCTGATATTGATAACACAATGTACGGGACAGAAGTCAGATCAACAAAATTTAATTTAAATTCTAATACTTTTTTTTTAGTACATCAAAAATAATTATTCAATTGTTAACAGACTTCCCATTTTATCTACCCGGTCAGGGCTAAATTATTCATTGAAAATGACCCCCCTTCCCATGGTTTATTTCTTTTTTAGTTTTGCACACTTCGCTTCCCTAGTTTAACAATGTGCTTAGTCAAATTTTTGACAAAATTGAATTATTGCCTCTGGGATATTGTCCATGTTTTAATCTATCATAGGGGACGTCCATAAATGACATCATGCGATTTTGGCCGATTTCCCCTCCCCCCCCTCGTCACGCGTCGTCGCAAAAAGTTAGACCCTCTCCAATAATACGTGACAAAGCTGTGACCCTTCCTCCCTCCAACAACAACAAAAAACTAAACTTATTTTCTTTTTGAAAATAAGTATGTTTCTGATCACTTTAATGTCATTTAAGTAGTTATTTAGTGTAAGATAAATTCTAATATTGTAACACGCCTGAAGCTATGTAAAACGGCATTAAATAAATTTTAAGCCAGTGCTTCTCAAACTTTTTCGTATAAGTCGCCCCGCAGGAATTTTTTCCATTTCACCAGGTACCGGTGCATTCTTTTCCCGTTTTTACGTGATTTTCCCTGTACTGATAGCAAAATGGCCCCTACATGGCTTAAAGCCCTATAAATTTAATTGTGAATTCGGCTTGTTTTATAAAATATTTTTCTTTTTAAATTTGCTCAGTTGCCAAGGCATAGCAAGACAGCTAACGAACAATGCAGCGGCAATGTCAAAAAACCATTTGATGTGATTAACCTTAATGCGATAAGCTCGCAAATGTGACTATTGATATTACAGACAAGAGTTGTAAATATAATGTCACCTATGGACGAGGCGTGTTTAAATTGTTTCATTCTTTTGTGGAATTTATAAACTAATGAAAAATACATGGCTACCGCTATCGGGCGATTTAACCGAGGGGTAGCTGAACAGCGGTAAATTATCTCATTTTGGGTAAAAAGGGAACTCTGAAATGCTGAATCATTGTGGGAATATAAAATTAGCTAGAATCCGCTCCTTTTGGGTTAACAATAATCAATATACATAATTTGCAATGTATGTCACGTCTGTCTGTCTATCCGTGACGCTACTAATTTTAGAAAGCAGCGCACCAAATTACTGCACCAAAAATAACTCTTTTCGAACGTTCCGCATAAAATTGTTCAATATAAAAATAAATGAATGCAATAAAAATAAATAAAATAAATTAAAGTTCTGTATTACATTATTTGTTATTCTGGTGTGTATTTTTTTTAAAAATAGATTTCAGCTGAAATGTCTTTATTTTGAAAACTTCCGTCATTTTTGACGGGTAATACACTAGTGTTATAAACTTTTATAATTTTAATTTTTAAGTATCCGGTTGAACCGGTCCGTTTTTTAAAAACGTTTAACCAGCCTTCACAAAACAAACTGTGTTAAAATCCTTAGATTATATTTTATTTTAATGCATAAAAATAAAACTTTGACTATTAATCATCACGGTTAACTTCTTTGTGTAGAAATTTTTTTATATTTAAAAATGATAATTTTATAATGTATTTTTTAAAAATCCCTCAATGGACTGACGGGCATCCCGTAAGAAAGAGGTCGGCGAAGAGGGGTAAATTAACTCATCAGGGGTCAAAATGGAATTCTTGGGGGCAATGCAGACTCATTTGGGACATATAGCATCAACTACAATCCACTAGATATATTAAATATATATAATACGTCATGTGTACATGTACGTTTGGAACATATACCCACATTTGAACCAGTTCCTTCCAGAAAATGCATTTTTTAAATTTGACAACTATGTAGATTTCTCACCTACGTACTATACGAAGACACCTAAATCCACCCTACTTTCATTTATATTGAAAAGAGTGACAATAATCTTAATCCACATGACTTGACTGTATCAAGTATCCTTTCTGTGATACTTAAAATTAATGCCTTAAAAACTGAGCTAAGAAGAAAAGTTGTTTTGTGCTCCTCTCGAATTGCGATGTCAAGAATTTGCTGCTTTCAATAAAGTTAATGAATACTTTGACTAATTTTAAATGGGCACATTTATCATTATATCTAGAATGACCAGGAGAGTGGGGGGGGGGTAATGCACACATAAACTTGTATATTTTGGGGTAACGGCAAAAATGTTCGCCAACTCCTGCCGTGAGAGAACTAAAGGGGGCAGCGGCTACATCACAAATGCTTTGATGTCAACATCAAACGAGGCAGGGCAACAATTTCATACGAACTCTTGTGGGTTCTCAAACTTAAGTATTATAATTAGACTTAATTTTCATGTCTTGATAACTTACGCCAACCAGTGTCTGATGCCCTACTGACCGGCACTTAGAGAAGCACTGATTAAAAGGTGGATAAAAGGGCATTAAATAAATTTAAAGTGACCAAATATTTCAGTGAAAGTTTTATTTAAAGTTACCCTTTTGATGTGACGTCACATTTCTTCAACCCCCTCCCCCCTAGGTGCGTGACTTCATTTATGGACGGCCCCATAGCACAAAATGTGAAAGCTGTATCGTGAGATAATTTTTTAGGTAGTACATAATAACAATGATCTAACACTTTATATGCCTAAAAAAATCTAATTGTCAAACACGAATAATTCGGCTTATCCAAACGATCACTTAGAAAAGTGCTTCTCAAACTTTTTAGTATAGCGGACTGGCAGGAATTTTATCCATTGCACCACGGACCGGTGAACTATTTTCCCGCTAATGACATGGTCGCGAAATGTCCTTTCTTGGCAACTTCTGAGGACCGGCATCGGATCGCGGACCACCATTTTTAGAAGCACTGACTTAGAGCATTCTTATTCTAGTGAGGGGGGCTGCTTACATATCTCTACTGACAATACATGCATATGGAGAAAAAAAGATGACCTGAGAACTATGAAACTTTTTATTCGAAATCTTTTAACTAATCCTTATCAAACATATTTGTAGATACTGAACACTTTTTAATGCGTAGACAATGCGCATTAAAAGATGATTATCTCTACAAGTTAACCATGACAAAATTGGTGTTTGGATTCGTTCAATAAGATTTCAACTGTACTAAATACGTGAAATTCTCTTTTGGTGTCGAGCTCTACGCTCTTGTGTTTTACTGGAAGCCTCATCAAGCGGGCATCGTCATAAAGATACTTTTCCACAGTTGTTGGAACCGACCCGTCCTAATCCCCGATGAGCGTCGGGCAGTCTGTCAACAGGTGCTCACCCGTCTCCTCACAGTCGCCACATATTCGGCATCTGGTATCCCTTCTCGTGTCAAACCTATGCTAGTAGCCCCGTGAGGAACAATAATCAGTCCTCACCTGGATGGTGATTGTCTGATTGCAAAAAGCAGCGCCGGTCTTAGCAGCACGTGGCCCATTTTAGGTACGGATAAGGAATTAATTAGGATAATAAGTGAACATCAAGTTAGGCGGGGCTTATGAAAGCGCGGGCCCACTGCGGCCGCATAGGTTGCAGTGGCCTAGGACCGGCCCTGGCTAAGAGGTAGGGTAGGTCTACTTTACTAAAACCGCCATTCGATTGTATAACTGAACCAAAAAAAAATTAACATCTTCTCCTCAGTGAATGTGGTGATACTCGCACAAGGAGTAAGATCCGTACTCAGCGATAATGACCACAGCTCATGCTTAAGAACCCAGGGCAAAACTGTAACATTTTCTCTAGACACGTCGACATTCTTTACCTGGCTGAGAGTCGTGTTCCACACTAAAGGTAACTGTAACGGACGTGCCTGTTGTGATTGCATTGTCGGAGCATGCAACTTGAATGACTGAGTTCGGAGGCTGCGTGCATGTGTCGTGCGGTGAACCCAGAGTGTCCATACATTATAATGTAAAGATTATGGAATTAAAGTCAGTATAGAAAATCCACAGACTTGTGTCTACATTTGCAGTGTTTATTCACTGGTCTACTATTACAGTAGCTGTTGTATAATATAAGAAATGGAAGGTGGGATAATTTAACAAAAAACACAAAAAACAGAGTGATGCAGTGCTGCCAGTGACAATTTTGGGAAAAACCTAGCCAACATGTAAAAAAAACAACAACCTAGATCCGAAAAGAAAAAAACATAGACATGCTTAAAATAACAAATATGACGCAACAAAGCTTCTCCCGCCCCGCCCCCCCCCCGAATTTTTTTAACAAAATATTTTTAAAAAATCGGTATTTCTTACTTAAAAATTGGCATGTTTCAAAACAAATTTTGTTATTTAATATGTATTTAGTGTAGGACTGCATTTTAATATCGTAACTCTCGCGGAGCCATTTAAAACGTCATAAAATAAATGTATTGTATGCAACCAGATATTTAAGTGAAGCTTTCGTTTAAAGTTTGTGTATTTTTTATGTGACGTCACAGCTCTTAAACACCTCCCTCCCTCTTGTCACACATCTCACTAAAGTATGACCCCCTCCCCCCACACTTTTAGATGCGTGTCATCAGTTATGGATGGCCGATAATTTATTAATGTGTATGCTGTATGTAACTTTTTGTAAAATATACTTACATCTGCATTTATTTATCACTTATGTCATCTTCCTTATAAATCTTATTGGCAATCTTATCAGCATTCTTGGCATTATTCTTATTGTATCTATTATAGACGCTCCTTTTATTCAGGATAGTATTGAGTCCTACTTTTATCCCTGTTTTTGTCGAGTCTTGCATTTTTACGACGTTTTTTTACCACGTTTTTATTACCACGTTTTTATTACCACGTTTTTATTAACTCGCTTTCGTTGGTGTGTGTTTGTCCAAGATTTTTTCAAATCTGCCAACGTAAAATTAAACCACTTCTGATGGTCCTAGAGATCTAAAAATTTTACCACAGATAGATCTTGGATGACAATGCATTGTATCAAAATTTCACATCGATCAAATGTACGGTTATAACATTATTGAACTTTTAAGTTTATCTATAGTCTTTATAAAAGCATCTGTACCGTCGGCTTTTTTTGACATCCGTGAGTTCGCCCCGTGACCACATCACAATGTTTTTAAAACGTTGGGCGGGCGCTTGTGAGGTGTTTGGTAAAATAAATAGAGGTAAGAAAATAAGTGGACTAAAAAGAATAAAATAAATAGAAATAAAAAAAAGATATTTGAAAACCACGTTTTTGCAAGCGACTAAAAAGAAGAAAATAATTTAAAACTTGTTTGGTATAAAAATTAAAGATTTCTAATTTAGAAGTCAAAAGAGAGATCTATAAGTGAGAGTATGAGTGAGCTGTATATGTTAAACCTCATAAGCGCCCGCCCCACGTTTTTAGTCATATTAAATCAAAGTTCTTGAGCTTACAAGTTTTAAATTATTTTCTTCTTTTTAGTCCGCTTGTAAAAACGTGGTTTTTAAAAGTCATTTTATTACCTTTATTTTATTTATTTGAGTTTTAAATGTTGATAGAGTTTAGGTTTTCCTTGTTTGATCAGGTAACCCATTCAAATTCCGAATCCCGGACGGAAAAAACGAGAATTTTATGTGTTTCTTGTTACATACGGAATAAGAAAAGTGTTTTTATAACTATGACTATCTGTGGGTTGTATTAGATTATCTTTGGTTTATACCATGAATACTTGAGAGACTATTCTCTCAACGCAGGCACAAGACAATGTTAGAGGTGTTAAGTTTGTCATGATGTCTAATAAAATTGAATATTTTGGCTCATTCAAGCTTTTTTAACTTATACCAGATTTCTTTAGACAGATGGCATAGCAGCAGCGCCATCTTTCCAATTCAGTGGGATAGTATGATAGAGGTATAGTAGATCAGAAAGTCAAATGACAGAGCAGCTGAAAAAAATATTGTCCCCGGATGCTTAATTTTATTTTTGAAAAATCTAATTTATTTAAGATATTAATTGCACATATTTAGTAAATTGTGTACTTTAAGATCGTTTATTTACTTTTTAAAGAAAAACCTAGATTATGGCTATTTTTGAAATAAAAAAAAACTAGAAACCTAGACAATGTCGAAAAAACCTACATCTAGGTTGAAAAACCTAGCGCTGGCAGCACTGGTGTGATGTGTATTCAATATTAATGTGAGGATAGTGTTTTTGTATTCATAATATGAATTTTAAAAAAACAAACATATTTTTAACGTGGATGATAAAAATAGTTATAAAATATTTACACTATATTTTCAATAGCTTCAATATTCAGAGTAAAATTTAAAATTGAACCTATTAACTTGGGAAAGTTGTATACATTATTTTAATATGTAGCCTATTTTTCATTTTACATATTTTGTTGCTTACTTGAAGGTGATCATTTATTTTTATCAACTACATTTTATTATATCTAAGCAGGGGCGGTTAAAGACTGCACGGGCCCCTGGCTGCTATTCAAACTGGGACCCTATCCAATCAGCGTCCCTTTAAATAAAATGATTGCTAGCAGCTAATATAAGACTGTAACTTGTAAGAAAATAGTCCGTTGGTTCCTTGCTCATGCTTTGTCTTTACTACGGGATCAGCTTTCCAAGCCAAAAAGATTGTTCATCGAAAAAAACCGAACACGAACAAATAACTGTTTGCCGGTATCCTAAATTTGAGTGTAAAAATAAATATTTAAAAAAAAAGATTAATTTGGAAATCGATCCCGACATCGCGAGCCTAAAGATATTGGATACGACTAGGAGATCTTGAAGAAAATTGTTAATTTAAAAATTATAAACAATATTATTTAATGTTTTCTCTTATTGAGCCTATCAAATCAGGTTTTTCGATTAATAATACTATCGGGTCAGAATAGTGATGGGATTAATAGGTAAGATTTTATTAAATTATTTTACTTATGCTATCTTAAGGGTTTCATGCAAACATTTGTCCAAATTTATTATAAAAAATACTAAGTTTGGGGGCCCCTCAATCATCCGGGGCCCCTGGCTTTAGCCCATTCAGCCCCCCCCCCTTTTTTAATGCGCCATAGCATCTACGACAAAACTCATTTTACACTTTAAGTAATTTATTATAAAATGAATTGCATTTTTTAGTGTAATACATTAAAACATTTGATAATTGTGAAGTTAAAAGTCATAAATCTTATACTTCTCTTAAATAAGTGTGTGTGACATAGAGAAAGAGAGAGAGAAGAGAGAGTATGGACTGCGTTAAAATGTACAGATTTTGATCGTAAATAAAATAAAAAAATACATTTTTACAACTCTTGTTACGAATGTAGTCCAGTTATACGTTTTTTTAGTAATTCGTAAATTTAAGTCAACCTCATTTGTTTCTTAGTCATTTTTTAACACTTAGTCATCTCCACGGACATTTTATTAGTGTGCTTGTGTGTATAATTGGCGTACAAAATATGTTCATGTCAAACATCTATAGTCAGATGTGTACTCTTGGGTTGACAATCCCCAGCTCAAATCTCCAAATTGTCAATTGAATTAACTTCTGAGAAGGGAAGCGGTATATTGTCATGCAGAACCTGGAGATTCGCCGAAATAAACTACTACACCTTCGATATCTTTTGCTCAAACGACCATGACGTAAAAGGGGTAAAGATCACCTGGAAGGGTCCCGGAGAACTTTGTTCCATTTATATGAACGGAGGTAAGCAACATTTAAATTAGGGAGGAATTTGTTTTTAAACTTAGATTTTAATTCATGTAATTAAACGAAAAACTGATCATTAACAGTCAATACTTTACAACCATTAATGAAAAAAATATTTTTTCTTAATGTCGATACAAATTACAGCCATTCATTGAAAATTTCATCAAAATGACATATATTCATTTTTGTTGTTGACTTAAAGGCTCAAGTTATATATTATATATTAAATTATATATCATTATGGGTTACCTTTTATCAAAGCTAAATATAATACACTACAGGCCGTAAAATAGAACCTCGAGAATCTTTAAATTTGTGTACATACAAGAACGCCTGGAGAGCGGGGCTTGCATTTGATAGGAACGCCTCAACTTGTGTCAAGATGACAAGCGCCTCGAATCGTTTCCAAATATTCACAGGAATTAACGAAGCGCTTAACAAAATTAATATTCACAGAGGTAAGTGGTGGGAAAAGTGACTTGAACATTAACATATGCAATCTATTTATATAAATAGTTTATGCTGCGGTGCCGTGGCACCTGTGGCGCCCCCCTTTTTTAAGCCCTTTTTCAAAAGCCCAACTAACTTGTCCTTGCAAGATATATACGTAATAATAAACTTTCTTAAATGTACACAAAGTATTTTATAATAGGGTGTGTGTTTTTTTTTGGGTCAAAAGCCAGGTAACTTATCCTTGTATGATAAATACGAAATATTCCTGAAATGTACACAAAGTATGTATATATCTAGCGTATCACCCGTCAAAAATGACGGAAGTTTTCAGCTGAAATCTATTTATTTTGAAAAAAAATGCACTTTTTTTAGGGCGCCTACGGCGCCGACCTTTTTCAAAAGTCCAACTAACTTGTCCTTGTTTGATAAATACGAAATATTAAACTTTCTGAAATGTACACAAAATATTTTATAATAGGGGTTTTAGGGCGCCTAGGGCGCACCCTTTGTTTTCTTATTTTATAATTAACCATCATCAAATCCTATTTTTACTTTGTTCCCTTTTCCAAAATTAAAACATGAGCTAAAACAATGACGTCATATAACATTTTTACAGTCATCTTTAATTTGCACACCTTTTGATTCATTGGTGCAGTAATTTGGTGCGCAGCTTTCTAAAATTAGTAGCGTCATGGACAGACACTACAGACGTGACACAGATTGCAAATTATGTATATTGATTTTTTTACAGTGCTAATCACCACACGATTTTTAAAGTTATTTTAGAAAGCAGTGCACCAAATTACTGTACCACAAAATAACTCTTTGAGTCAGTCAGCACTGTTTATAACACAAGTGCTGACGTCATAGATTCGTGCGTTGTTTGGTTGATGTAAATCTGGAAATCAAAAGGATTATGATTTGCAAGTATGTATTTTCAATTAGCGTTAGGCCACAGTGAGTGAGTCAGTCATTCATAATTGAGCTTAAATATTTATATGATTCTCTTCGTGGTACCATGCATCTAGTAAGATATTAATTCCATCATTTTCTAAAATATACGAAATTATTTGAATGTTAATTAACTGAGCAAGACTAACTGGATTATAAGAGACATGTTCAATGTACAGTGGAATGAGGGAAAGCAATAGCATTAGGGAAATGGAAAGTTGCGGGGCGGGTTTTAATTAATGACATAGAGTGAGTTTTAGAGTCAACGAGTGAAGCAAACAGATAAGGGTATGGTTACTTGTATGTTTAACCTTGGAAAGTTCAATCAATATTTAAAACAGATGAAGTAAAAACATTAGGGCTTGGTGAAATTTTTAGAAAGCAAGCGATGGAGTGAGATACGTAGATACGAATAAGGATGTTTGTTAAAAGTAGGCAGAAAATTTGTCGTAAAAGGTTTGGAGTCAACGTGAGGAGGTAGGTTGTAAATTTTTAGGTGGTAGTGTAGCAACACGAGACGGGTTAGGAGTCAACGTGAAGATGGAGGTTGTAAATTATTAACAGTGAGTGTAACAACACGAGATGTGTTTGGAGTCAACGTGAGGAGGTAGGTTGTAAATTTTTAGGTGGTAGTGTAGCAACACGAGACGGGTTATGAGTCAACGTGAAGATGGAGGTTGTAAATTATTAACAGTGAGTGTAACAACACGAGATGTGTTTGGAGTCAACGTGAGGAGGTAGGTTGTAAATTTTTAGGTGGTAGTGTAGCAACACGAGACGGGTTATGAGTCAACGTGAAGATGGAGGTTGTAAATTATTAACAGTGAGTGTAACAACACGAGATGTGTTTGGAGTCAACGTGAGGAGGTAGGTTGTAAATTTTTAGGTGGTAGTGTAGCAACACGAGACGGGTTATGAGTCAACGTGAAGATGGAGGTTGTAAATTATTAACAGTGAGTGTAACAACACGAGATGTGTTTGGAGTCAACGTGAGGAGGTAGGTTGTAAATTTTTAGGTGGTAGTGTAGCAACACGAGACGGGTTATGAGTCAACGTGAAGAGGGAGGTTGTGAATTATTAACAGAGAGTGTAACAACACGAGAACGTTAGAACTTAATGTGAGGAGGGACATTGTACATTATTAACAGAGACGAGAAGGGTTAGGAGACAACATGAGGATGTATGTTGTAAATTAATAGCAGGGAAGGAAAAAAGATGAGAAGGGTTAGGAGTCAACGTAAAGAGGGAGGTTGTGGATTAATATCAGGGAGGGAAAAAAGATGAGCAGGGTTAGGAATTCAACGTTAGGAGGGACGTTTTGAATTATCAGCCTGTAGAGTTACAAGATGAGAAGAGGTTTGGTACAGAGGGGAAGTTTAATGTGGACATGTTTGTTGGTTAAAGTGTTTTGGAAAATAGGAATATCAAGTTTAAGTTTCGCATGAAGAGAAAATGATGTAGGTCATATCTGTATCGAAAGTGGATGAGAAGGTAAATGGGGTTGGTGTTGTTTTTAGTCAACCCCTTGCTACAACTTAGTGACCGACCCAGAGGGGTAGTCAAGTCAAAATTTCTCTAAGTGGCGGTGTATCCTCAGTCTTATTATCATCTATCGTTAATGTCTTATAACCGTCGTTAGACCCTATGTGTTACAACTAAGAAACATGACAAGTTCATCATCATCATCATCGTTCTTGTTTATCCGTTTCACTAGTCGAACGAAAACTTCTTCTAGTCTGGTAGGTTGCGCCCACCATACCTCGTGTGATGTGCTTCTAATCGGACATAGTGGATACACGATAGCTCAAATCGATCATGTAAATGGCGCGAACCATGTCTCGTTGAACTGTGCGCTTATGTCTGGTATTCAAACGGTTACGTCTCATCTCCTCAAAAATCATTCCTTTTGAAACTAAAAGAAAACCCTCAGAAGAAAAAAATGAAATCTCAACATGTCGACAAAATGATTATCAAGACAAAAGAAGATTTCTAAATGCTTAGAAAGACCTCTTGAAGTCTACGACATCAACAAAATTAAACAGAGTTACAACCACAAATAAACGAAGGAAGAAAGATGGAACAACGATGTTGTTAAATGTGGCTCTAGGAAAAAAATTTATAACCCTCCCTTAAAAGAAAACATGACCATCGTTTTCTTTATCACGACCGTTTGTCTTTCTACAAGTTTACTTTTACTCGAGCGGTGTATCTTTGTTCTCCCTTCCTACTTAGTTCGTGACCGTGACAATACCGTTTCCCTTACTCTCTTTTACAAACACGCCCGACAAATTCCAAGTCTGTTACTATTACTCCAACGGCATACATTTGTTCTCCCTTGTCGACAACCTGAGCACTTCTTCGATGCACCCAACTATCATCACGCTAACACCAATTATCGTCTACCACCCTTACTGACTTTGTCTGTATCTTAGCATACATCCTTACAGGTCATGTTAGGGATTACCACCCCGCACATAAAATATTTTCTAAAGTTTTCTCAAACAGAGCAACTTCATCCAAGGGTTGTTAAAACCATCCATGATGTGATTACCGCCCGTACCTAAAACTTTCTAAACCTTACTTACCTGACAACACTTTCATCGCACCTAGTACAACAATCAATGTTATAGTGGTTACCTCCCAATCCCTTAACTTTCCTGAACCCTACGTACATAGAAAAAATCTTCGTAATCTCCTAGAGAAAACAATGTCTAGGTTGGAGTACACCCTTACATATACAATTTTTAAACAACAAAACCAAAGAACAACCTATTCGTAGTTAGGGGTCATTGTGAACAGAACATAAAACTAAATACAGCTAGTCTTTACCTAGGACTTTCTATCACACCTATTAACAAGACGAGACTAAAAGGGGAGAAACTTAGAGCCTTAATGTAAAAAATCGTGTCATGTGACAGTATGAGTTCCTCTTTGTAAAACATAACTCTAAAACTCAAAGCTTACATTACTTAAACAAAAAAATGCGCTTGTAAGTCGTCCCGTGTATGGACCTTAAAGATGAGGAACGAGGTGCTAAGTTTTTGGTTTATTGTACCGGTTTGTTGTATACATGTGAAAGACATATAATGAACATACAACAGCAAACCCTGGAACTTGATGAAACGTACAAACTACTGCAACCACTATAATTCTTAACACAAAAGTCAGGAAGACGTCTTTTAATATAATGTTATTTAAAGATATTACTCAGCGATAAGTCACAACCTAATGAAAAAGAAAATCAATTCCCCTTCCATAAATTTCTACACCGCGTTGTGGCCAACAGATGTTTAATTATCGCAAACGCGAAACTTTTCAACCTGTATATAGGAATCTAGCCGAGTAGTTGACCTATTCAGTCTGCGTATTTTCGCATGTGGCTTAAACCATCTGTTTCCCTTCCCTGATCAATAACGCACTCGCGCGTCTATTTAACAACATGTGATGACCAACTAGATACCACAGCATCTAATCTTTAGTGTTCCAAGTATAAACATAAACCTGTAAATCTTTACCAATCACTTGTAATAACCCCTAGTGATACACTATAGCTTCCTAAACTTTCGCTACAACGATCACCTGTTTTCACATATTTTCCCTTTCCTCAAAAATTACCTACCAATGTTAACAATTACTGATTTATAAAATGTGTAAATTTTAACCAAAACCATAAATAGTAACCTTCCTTACAAAATTTACAAGAGATCACTTATTTTACACTTGAATTTCGGTTTAAAACTAGACAACAAAATACAATAGTCAGAAAACTTGTTTACAAAAATTAAAATTAATTTACAGAATAATAAATTACTTTTCAAAAGCTACTCTTACGAATAAAAAAAACCCTCAGTTAAAAATATTTACAACACCTGTTGAATGGTTGAATTACAAAAACTTAATCAGTTTATCAAAGTCTACCTGACACTAGTAAAAATTTCTTCAAGTTTAAATAATATTATTCAACCAAACTAAAAAATATATCGCAAAAATACGCCAAGCAACATTTTTAAAAAATTACCAAATTTGGTACCGATAGTATATGGAGAAAGAAAAACAAACAAACACTGTTGAACTTTATAAAAACTGTCCGCGCCATTAAGATAACTAACTCTAATAAATAAATAAAAACACTAAGAAAATGACTCCCTTGAAATTAGAAATCTGTCGCTGTCTCTAAGAGGAGAATGAGTGTAAGTAAATAAAAACAAAAACAAAAAAGACCATTGAACTTATAGAATCGTGCTCTACACTAAGATGAGAATCTCTAGTTAAAAAATAGCATGAACAAAAATGATTCCCTTGAAATTAGACATCTGTCCCTGTCCCTAAGAGGAGAATGCTTAAGTAACAAAAAACAAAACGACCATTGACACTTATGCTTAAGGAGAATGCGTAAGTAACACAAAAAAAACCTGTAACAAACCAAGTTTTTCACTATAAATCCTTTATGTACGAGACGTAACTAAAAGAATGTTCATTATAATACGCAGCGCCAGACCATCCATAAATACAAAATTGCAGTTGTGTCGTAAAACATGTTTAATATAATAAGCACCGATCAGGAATATGTTTATAAAAAGAGTTGTCAATAAAATACGCACCTTATTGCGCGACAGAAAGGTTGTTCAATACAATACGCACCGCGACGCTCTATCTCAAAAAATAGCATGATACATAGGAATCAAATAAAATAATCTAAAAAATTCAATAATTTAATTACGGTACATGCGATCGATCTGAAATTTTAACACATTGTTTTTATTATCGGTACGAAACTGCCTGCAAAATTTCACCTCGCTAGCTTACGAGCAAGTCGATAAAAGGTTTGGCGACAAGCTAGGGCGGGCCGCCGCAGACACCACGAGTTAATATAAAGGATTTTTAAAAAAGACCATTGATCTTATAGAATCGTGCTCTACGCTAAGATGAGAATCTCTAGTTAAGAAAATAGCATGAACAAAAATGATTCCATTGAAATTAGAAATCTGTCCCTGTCCCTAACGGGAGAATGCGTAAGTAACAACAAAAAAAAGACCATTGAACTTATAGAATCGTGCTCTACACAAAGATGAGAATCTCTAGTTAAGAAAATAGCATTAACAAAAATGATTCCCTTGGAATTAGACATATGTCCCTGTCCCTAAGAGGAGAATGTGTAAGTAAAAAAAACAAAACAAAAAAAAAGACCATAGAACTTATAGAATCGTGCTCTACGCTAATATGAAAATCTCTAGTTAAGAAAATAGTATGAACAAAAAAGACAACTTAACTTAGAAAACTGTGCCCGATCTTAAGATTAGAATATGTAAATAACAAAAAACAAATAAGACCCATTGATCAACAGTATTTCCGACACTATATTGAGAATCTCTAGTTAAGAAAAGAAACAAACTCGAGTCCCCTTGAACCTAGAAATCTGTCCTTGGACTTAAGCTGAGAATCCTTAATTAAGAAAAAACACTAAGAAAATGATTCCGTTGAAATTTTAAAAAATATGTCTCTGTCCCTAAGAGGAGCCTGCGTTTGTAACAAAAAACAAAAACAAAAAGACAACTTGATCTTACAGAAGCGTGCTCTACGCTATGATGAGAATCTCTAGTTAAGAAAATAGCATTAACAAAAATGACAACGTAACTTAGAAAACTGTGCCCGATCTTAAGACTAGAATCTGTAAATAACAGAAACAAAAACAAAAAGACCCATTTAACTTATAGAATCGTGCTCGATACTATATTGAGAATCTCTAGTTAAGAAAATAGCCTGAACAAAAATGACTCCCTTGAAATTAGACATCTGTCCCTGTCCCTAAGAGGAGAATGCTTAAGTAACAAAAAACAAAACGACCATTGACACTTATGCTTAAGGAGAATGCGTAAGTAACAAAAAAAAACCTGTAACAAACCAAGTTTTTCACTATAAATCCTTTATGTACGAGACGTAACTAAAAGAATGTTCATTATAATACGCAGCGCCAGACCATCCATAAATACAAAATTGCAGTTGTGTCGTAAAACATGTTTAATATAATAAGCACCGATCAGGAATATGTTTATAAAAAGAGTTGTCAATAAAATACGCACCTTATTGCGCGACAGAAAGGTTGTTCAATACAATACGCACCGCGACGCTCTATCTCAAAAAAATAGCATGATACATAGGAATCAATAAAATAATCTAAAAATTCAATAATTTAATTACGGTACATGCGATCGATCTGAAATTTTAACACATTGTTTTTATTATCGGTACGAAACTGCCTGCAAAATTTCACCTCGCTAGCTTACGAGCAAGTCGATAAAAGGTTTGGCGACAAGCTAGGGCGGGCCGCCGCAGACACCACGAGTTAATATAAAGGATTTTTAAAAAAGACCATTGAACTTATAGAATCGTGCTCTACGCTAAGATGAGAATCTCTAGTTAAGAAAATAGCATGAACAAAAATGATTCCATTGAAATTAGAAATCTGTCCCTGTCCCTAACGGGAGAATGCGTAAGTAACAACAAAAAAAAAGACAATTGAACTTATAGAATCGTGCTCTACACAAAGATGAGAATCTCTAGTTAAGAAAATAGCATTAACAAAAATGATTCCCTTGGAATTAGACATATGTCCCTGTCCCTAAGAGGAGAATGTGTAAGTAAAAAAAACAAAACAAAAAAAAAGACCATAGAACTTATAGAATCGTGCTCTACGCTAATATGAAAATCTCTAGTTAAGAAAATAGTATGAACAAAAAAGACAACTTAACTTAGAAAACTGTGCCCGATCTTAAGATTAGAATATGTAAATAACAAAAAACAAATAAGACCCATTGATCAACAGTATTTCCGACACTATATTGAGAATCTCTAGTTAAGAAAAAAAACAAACTCGAGTCCCCTTGAACCTAGAAATCTGTCCTTGGACTTAAGCTGAGAATCCTTAATTAAGAAAAAACACTAAGAAAATGATTCCGTTGAAATTTTAAAAAATATGTCTCTGTCCCTAAGAGGAGCCTGCGTTTGTAACAAAAAACAAAAACAAAAAGACAACTTGATCTTACAGAAGCGTGCTCTACGCTATGATGAGAATCTCTAGTTAAGAAAATAGCATTAACAAAAATGACAACGTAACTTAGAAAACTGTGCCCGATCTTAAGACTAGAATCTGTAAATAACAGAAACAAAAACAAAAAGACCCATTTAACTTATAGAATCGTGCTCGATACTATATTGAGAATCTCTAGTTAAGAAAATAGCCTGAACAAAAATGACTCCCTTGAAATTAGACATCTGTCCCTGTCCCTAAGAGGAGAATGCTTAAGTAACAAAAAACAAAACGACCATTGACACTTATGCTTAAGGAGAATGCGTAAGTAACAAAAAAAAACCTGTAACAAACCAAGTTTTTCACTATAAATCCTTTATGTACGAGACGTAACTAAAAGAATGTTCATTATAATACGCAGCGCCAGACCATCCATAAATACAAAATTGCAGTTGTGTCGTAAAACATGTTTAATATAATAAGCACCGATCAGGAATATGTTTATAAAAAGAGTTGTCAATAAAATACGCACCTTATTGCACGACAGAAAGGTTGTTCAATACAATACGCACCGCGACGCTCTATCTCAAAAAAATAGCATGATACATAGGAATCAATAAAATAATCTAAAAATTCAATAATTTAATTACGGTACATGCGATCGATCTGAAATTTTAACACATTGTTTTTATTATCGGTACGAAACTGCCTGCAAAATTTCACCTCGCTAGCTTACGAGCAAGTCGATAAAAGGTTTGGCGACAAGCTAGGGCGGGCCGCCGCAGACACCACGAGTTAATATAAAGGATTTTTAAAAAAGACCATTGAACTTATAGAATCGTGCTCTACGCTAAGATGAGAATCTCTAGTTAAGAAAATAGCATGAACAAAAATGATTCCATTGAAATTAGAAATCTGTCCCTGTCCCTAACGGGAGAATGCGTAAGTAACAACAAAAAAAAAGACCATTGAACTTATAGAATCGTGCTCTACACAAAGATGAGAATCTCTAGTTAAGAAAATAGCATTAAAAAAAATGATTCCCTTGGAATTAGACATATGTCCCTGTCCCTAAGAGGAGAATGTGTAAGTAAAAAAAACAAAACAAAAAAAAGACCATAGAACTTATAGAATCGTGCTCTACGCTAATATGAAAATCTCTAGTTAAGAAAATAGTATGAACAAAAAAGACAACTTAACTTAGAAAACTGTGCCCGATCTTAAGATTAGAATATGTAAATAACAAAAAACAAATAAGACCCATTGATCAACAGTATTTCCGACACTATATTGAGAATCTCTAGTTAAGAAAAGAAACAAACTCGAGTCCCCTTGAACCTAGAAATCTGTCCTTGGACTTAAGCTGAGAATCCTTAATTAAGAAAAAACACTAAGAAAATGATTCCGTTGAAATTTTAAAAAATATGTCTCTGTCCCTAAGAGGAGCCTGCGTTTGTAACAAAAAACAAAAACAAAAAGACAACTTGATCTTACAGAAGCGTGCTCTACGCTATGATGAGAATCTCTAGTTAAGAAAATAGCATTAACAAAAATGACAACGTAACTTAGAAAACTGTGCCCGATCTTAAGATTAGAATCTGTAAATAACAGAAACAAAAACAAAAAGACCCATTTAACTTATAGAATCGTGCTCGATACTATATTGAGAATCTCTAGTTAAGAAAAGAAACAAACTCGAGTCCCCCTGAACATAGAAATCTGTCCTTGGACTTAAGCTGAGAATCCCTAATTAAGAAAAAACACTAAGAAAATGATTCCGTTGAAATTAAAAAATATGTCCGTGTCGCTAAGAAGACAACTTCTAGCTAAGAAACACTTAAATTTATAAATTATTGTCAAGGATAGATGAGAACAACTAATTATGAAAAAAATACAACCAAAAAGACCATTGAACTTTATAAAACTGTCCGTGACATTAAGATAAACACCTCTTATGAATAAAAAAAACATGAAGAAAATGACTTGCTTAACCTTATAAATTATTACTGCTACTAGATGATCACATCTAGTTTAGAAAAGAAACATAAAAGACCTCTTGACTTAAACTATGAATCTATTAAAAAGTATTAAAAGGAAGAAAGGAAACACCCTTAAACTTAGAAAATATTCCCGATACTAAGATAAGAAGCATGGGTAAAGCTGTCAAATAAACTTAGTGGAAACCCTAGAATTAAGAAACACTACGAACAAAAAAAGACTTTTTCATAACATAGACCCCCACACTAAGATGAAAACTCTTGCTTTAGTTTAGAAAATCCTATAAAACTAGTAAAATTATTTATATTTACAAAGAAAACAACATTAAATTAAACAACCAACATCTGCAATAGCCCCATTCATACCTCTCTCCTCATTTGTACTATTGATTTTAACTTAAACCAAAGCATTACTAGTCCTGGACCTTCACTAATTTACTAAAAAAAACTACCATAAATCAAGTTGTAACATATGGTCATCCAAACCCCTCCCCTCGTTTGTAGTATTGATCTTAACCTAAACCAACGCATTCTAACTCCACTTCATGACTTCCTGTACATACATTATACCACCACACCTATACAAACATCAGATCAACGGCCAAACCCGCACTTTTTCCACCCCTCCTAAATTTGTCTAATTAATCATAGTATATACTAAACCATTCCTGATGTAACTTATATCATCGTCTGCCCAAACTATGTTATTTTAATTAAATTCACCACCAACAACATCTGTCCAGCAGAGTACCCCAAATAAAATACATCGCCTAACAACATGAAAAACATAACACTTTAATTAAAAACCCTTAAATACTTCCATTCAAAAAAATAAAATAAAATTCAAAATAAATAAAAATAGCTTGAAAACCTTTAAATACTACCATTCAACAATACAATAAAAATAAAAATATTTTGAGGACCACTCAATACACAAAATAAATTAAATAACAAATTACAAAAATAATTGTAATAAAGGGGAAGTAACTAAACATTAAATACAAATACACGATTATCCCCCTTTAAACACCATAAAATTTGAATTTCCCGCCACACGTCATAATGAACGTATAACAACATGATATCCTAATTAACATAATTAACATAATTATCATGAAATACTAATTAACATGTCAAACATAACAAGTCTAACACTTATTAATTAAGTTGTCTAACTTGTCAAACACTAATTAATTACCGCGCGCAGCCGCCGGTAAGGTCAAAGGTTAACTATGACGTCAACTCCAACTCGCCCACAGAAAGAATACCCGAAATTGACCCCTATAACTACTGCTATGCTCTTTTGATTTAAAAACAATAGTAATAAATACATATTTTAATGCATTTGTATATTAATTTAAAATAAAGAACAACATATAATGACATTTATGTACACAGTTAACAACTCGCAAATTTAAGTGACAAGACAAAGAAAATTGGACGTTAATAGCTTTGAATAGTATTTAGTTCATTGTAATACTTAAAATGTATATTAAGTCCACTGGTGTAAAATATTTTTGCATTGAAGATCATATTTCATGAAAAAGTAGGTTGTGGCTAGATTAAGATAATTAGCAAAACTAACATCCTTTTTTCGGACTATTTCAATTGTGATTTTTTAATTTGAAATTGTATTATTGTTGGTTTTTTTTCATAAAGAGTGATATTTTGTTGGGAAAAAAATGGGAATTTATTTCGTGATTTTGTGGACAGTTTATTATAAATCTTACTCCATTTGTAGAAATTACTAATTATTAATGGCAAATTTATATAATAAATATGTTTATTTTATACTACACACTTACCAATAATTAACATTTTTAAATAAAGCAATAGCCTGAAAACCTGTGATTAAATACGTTATAACATTTTTAATACACTACGCTACATTAATTGCTTTTTCAACTTTGCTAAACTGATTAGTTAACATTATTGCTTCATTGCTGTTTCGCCATCGCATATCATCAAAATTTGTACAAATAACGGCAACTATTTCATAAACATTTTATATTACATATAATCTTTTTTAAATAGTAATATTAATTTTTTTAATCATTGTCATAACTGTTTTCAAAACAGCACATAATTTCGCCTTTCCTTGTAAAAATAATTTCTTCGTAACAAAAAAAATCTTATAGTCAATTAATTATTTAACAGATACCACAGGCCACTAAAAAATTTAGCCGAACTCATTTGGCCCGTGGGCCAAAATTTTGAAAACTCTGAGCTAAGCGAATGTCCAAGGAATTTTTTTCCTCCATTGAAATTTCATGTATTTAAGCACCTTAGTGCCACTTAATTATTAGTAATTAAAGAAAAAGATTAAACTAAGTAATAACTATAATGCAAAATGTCTCATCAAATTGATTAATATTTTATTTTTGTTTTTAATTTTCGATATTAGAAGGTACATTTTGTTTCATTTTACATTTTCAAGTAAATATATTTTCTTTCAGCTAAAAAAGTAGAAACATATGAAGTCAACGTAAATTTCCTGAATGCAACGAACCACAGTCTAATGCAAGACACTAGTTTTCCAAGCTCCCTTTTCAACATTTCCTACCCCATCAAGAAATTTACCGTCTCAACCTTAGCGATCACCTTAGTCACAGGCGAAATGTCTATTTGTGACATTGAATTCTATGGAGGTAAATAATAAGACTACACATTGATATTTATATTACAAATGCCATGAACGTGCAGCTCAATCTACATCAAGTTTTCATCTAGGAAGGTTGAATAAATAGATAGATGGGTCATCAGCTCAGCAGACAGATTAATAGTCAGTGAAGAATTTTGTGGTTCAAGATCTACCACCAAAAACTCTCAAGTGCCGACAACATATTTGTTTGCGTGATGGGCAATAGTCTGATGAACAGTAACTTTACAAGATTGTACGTCCCAATAACCCAATTTCAACTTATCAACATTCAATGCCAATACTTTTAAAACGTACGCCTCCGGTAGCTACGTAGCACAGATGTTTTGATCCCCCAAATTTTTCGACCACAGATGGACTGAACCTGTTCTTGGTTAGGATAAGGGCTCCGATAATCATGCGATCATAGATCATGTGTTGAATGATAGCGAATTCTTGTTATTTATGATATATCATGTCTTCATTTCCTTAATAATTGTTTTAGACTTGGGATCAAATTAAAGTGTTCAAAATATTTGCGTACGAACATCGTACTGGTCGAATTGGTAGGTTAAAGCTTTTCATGTCTTAAGAGCTTTCTGTTTTAATTGTTTTTACTATTTACGAAATCTTCTTGTTATACACTTTTGCTCGTTTAAATGCTATGTTGTGTTTAAAGTGATTTTTCCGAGGATAATATGAACAATCCACTAATACTATGAATGCCACCAATAATTTAAAGCTTATGGATACAAACATTCGAGTTCGAAAAAGATATGGGTTGAATATTTTCTAGGTTGAAAATTCGTGGCACTTTACTTACCAAAAAACTTAAATATGCCATACAACCCAGGAACTTGACTTGCAAGTGCGCCTATTTATTTCCACATTCTCCTTAGCAAACGAACATTGGAACAACACACTAGCCTTTTTAAATTAAAAAAAAACAAAATTTAAGTATATTTCAAGAACTATCTGGAAAGTTGTGGAATAAAATTGTTTCCGGAGACCTTTGCATTCAAGTTCCCGTGACTCGTTCATGCATAGTTATTCTTCGTAAAACAACTTATTGTTCGCATAAGGTCACGACACGAAAAATCTAATCAATTGAACTTATATGTCTCAATCATAATGTAGTTTAGTTTTCTGTTTTCCTCTTCGTCAAAGAAAAAACCATAAAAAGTGCAGAAAGATACCTGCAATTATAGAGCTTGTTATACTTGGGAACAATGTTTTATTGTCAATACGAAAGAAGAAATTTTAAGAATTGGTGAAATTAAGGAACATTTCATTAGTTGTAATTTTATTTGTCTATCGATTGTATTAAAGTTCTTCTCACTGTCCACGCTGTTGAACAAGAGATTTTGCAATTCTATTAATTTTTTAAAACACCTGTAAACAATAATTTTTAACAGTTACTCAATATGCTTTCAGTTAGGTTTAGAAGAGTATCTTCGTCAGTTATTTTTTAACCTAAACCGATTTCTTTTTACTCAATTTAGTTGGGTTGTAAAAATGTGTTCCCTTTAAATAAAGAAAACCGTCTTTATCACTTTAGACTGCCCATCCCCTTATTACGGCCCTTACTGTAATAAAACTTGTGATGAGAGATGTGTTGGAGGAAAATGTAATTTTGACGGAATATGTCATCAATGTGCGAATACAAATACTACAACAACCTTCTGTGAACCAGGTCTGAATCATTTATTAATATATATGTTATACATTTTAAAAGTTTTAACATAAATTTTACTATACAATTTTGATTATTTCAAAATAATAAACTGCAAATTGTGAAAGTTACTTACTCAAATATCTAAAATAAAATTTAGTACATGTTGTTCTTTTTTTAAATTTTGGAACAGAATAAAACCCTCTGATTGATTTTAGCAATTTAAACCTTTTTTGTATTGCATAGATATTTAAAATGCATGTACAATTAAACATCTGATATAGAGGCATTTGGATTGCTGTTCCGTTTTGTTGAAGTTAGCTCCCATACTCGTATGTGATGTCATATATCGGAAATATCATAATCTCTTAATAATAATTATCATGTTTAATAGATTCCTAAATATAATTTAAATGGCTATGAACAATTTACAATTTATAATTTCTTGTCAAATCCTACCTCTTTTTTTTCTATTAATTTTTAATATGTATATAATTTATATATGGCAACGAAAATTTGAGATGTGAGTCAGATATATGGACGGTTATTAGAGTAGTACGACAATTACAAAATGCTTTCAACGCACTTAACATTTTTTAAACACCATTTCAAATTCAATCATGTTTATTTGCTATTTAATTTATTTAACTGTTAATTTAAGAGGATTGCTGTTTTACATATAGCTTTATGAATAAAAAAAAATTATTTAGAAAAAAATAGTGTGCTATCTGAAAAAAACACCAAAAAAAAACAATGCAAATATTTATATTTTGTTTAGATGAAAGCACTCCTCCAAGATTGGAAGAAAGTGGTAAGAATTTTTTACCTAACATAATTTTACCTAACGGCAGAATCTTTTTCCCGTTGTGGTTTTCACTGTACCTTTAGATACTTCATCCTTTTCCTTATATCCCGTGTCCTTGTTTGTTTTTGTTTTTTCCTTTCTTTTTATTTTAGCTAAATATTTATGATATAATTTGTTTTAAGAATTTGAATATTCCTTATGTAATTACGTATTTTATGTTATTGTACTGATGAAGGCATTAGCCGAAATGTCTACTGTCGTCTTAGTTTTAAAATAAAGCTCAAATTTATCGTTTTCATTGCACAATTTGTTCGTGTATTTGTATTTTAAGAAATTGGTAAGAATGTGTGCAAAATATTTAAAGTCAAATGACCATTCAATTAAAAAGTCTAATTTTCATAATACATATATACAAAATACAGAATATCATGACGAAATATAATAAATTTAAAATAAGTTTAGATTGATTCAAAAAAAGATATAGTTTAGATAACCATGAAGTCATCTTTATCAGCATCGTCCTGGCAGCAGACTCTTCACTCCTAATGTTCCATGCATGACCTCTTGATCAGCATCGTCCTGGCAGCAGACTCTTCACTCTTTATGTTTCCTGCATGTCATCTTTATCAGCATCATCCTGGCAGCAGACTCTTCACTCCTTATGTTCCATGCATGTGCTTAAAAACACACTCAAAATGATGACACAAAATCTGTTCCGAAAAATTCATTGTCACTACGTCATCATTTCATTCTCACTATCTGGGAAAAAAATATTTTTAAAAAAAATTACAATCAAAGGAAGCACTTTCCATTCAATTCATTAAAACGCTTGGGCGCATTGCTGAAGTCTTTGTGGGTTTTGAAAACATGAAATAAAATGTTAGTACCATTTTTAAGATCATTAACAACAAAAAAACACCAAAAAAACAATCTATATATAACCACGCACATCATTTTTAAAAAATCAATGTTTAAGTTTTAAAACTATTTTAGATAATTCCACTTGCCCCAAAGAAACACCATGCCACTGTGAAAACAATCTTTGTAAGAAAGATAAAACCTGTAACGCTGGAGTTCGTTGTCAGAAGCCTTGGTTTTATCTAGCTTGTCAGTACTGTAAGTATTCTGTTACGGATATCTGTCGCTGGTGTTTTTGTAGCTGTTTTAAAAAAAATAATAATTTTGTATTATTTGATCATGTTTTTTAAGATGAGGAATAACTTAATACTTCATCCAAATCTATTGGGTTATTTATATTTTATTTAAGATCAACCCCCATTAATAAACACTCTAAGAATTTATCAAAATCTTTATAAACATACATTGATTTTTAACAAAATAAATGATGAACAATGGTTATAATGGTATAAGAGATATTAGATTAAATGTTTAAAGCGGAAGATTTACCATTCTAAATCATCTTTGTTAATACCATGAAAGAGTGTTTCTTTTTTAGTTTTTTGCTCTGGATTTTAACGTGATTGTTTAAATAACAGTCACAAATTATTGTGGTTTAATCACGTTGCGTGGATTGTATAGTTTACCAACTGCTTTTTTTAGAAATATCTTGTTTTTTTATTTTAAGGAATGTTTCACACAAATAGTTCTTTGTAGTTTTCAATAACAAGCTTTAAAAGAATATAATTGTATTACACAAATTTAGTCATATAATGACAGTCTGAATGGAACTATGTTTAAAGTATAAGATTTAATATAATTTTTTGTTTTTGTGGTTTATGCCTCTGTCTTAAAGCATTGTTTAGAAACCTAACGTTCATTACAGACGATGTCGCCTACGATGGTCAAACTGACAATCCGGCGTTGACTGACCATGATGACGACACTTGCATTACGTCACAAAGTGTGACGGTGGCCCTCAATGGGTCTCTTCAATTCACTTGGGCAAGGATCGTTTTTAAAGAAAAAAGTAAAAATAAATGTTCTCCTCAAAACAATAGTTTTTAACAATAAAAACACTATGTTTTTAATTTTCGAAGTTATAGTGTACTTACATGTTATGGAATATATATATATATATATATATATATATATATATATATATATATATATATATATATATATATATATATTTATATATATACTAGTGCATCACCCGTCAAAAATTATGGAAGTTTTCAAAATAAATACTCATCAGATTAAAAAATAACGTAATACAGAATTTTTCGTTTACTTTATTAATTTTTTTTTATTCCTTTATTATTATATTGAACAATTTTATGCGGAACGTTCGAAAAGTTATTTTTGGTGCAGTAAAATTTCTAAAATTAGTAGCACCATAAAACAAAATCGATCGAAGCGCCACCTAACAGCATTACATCCAAAAAGACAACGGGAATTATTATATATACTAGATGCACCGCGGAGTAGCATACGCCGCAGACTTGCTCATGGAGAGTGCAAAGAAAGTGGAGAATGAACGGACACAAACTACAGCACAAACTTCACCTCGACAGCACAGTAGGTTGGGGGGGGGACTGCCAACTCATTGTTGGTTTCGAGACATGTGCAGGTGAAATTCGGTACACCGCTAATTTCTATGAAGTAAGCTTTAATCGGTCCCCCCCCCCAAAAAAAAACAAAAAAAACACGCAATTAACAACCCTAAATATGACTAACCCTCGCTACAGTCGGCCAATCACAGTTTATCCTTGTTTGATAAATACGAAATATTAAAGTAGCTGAGATATACACAAAGTATTTCATAATAATTATAAATACTCAAATCCTATTTTTACATCGTTCTCTTTTCAAAAATTAAAATATGAGCATAAAACAATGACGTCATATTATATTTTTATACACAATCGATCGCAGTGCCACCTAACAGCATTATTCCTTACATACATACATACATACAGACAACAGGAATTGTGTATATTGATATATATATATATATATATATATTATATATATATATATATATTATATATATATATATATATATATATATATATAATTATCTAAATAAATATAAATCTAAGTATGTATGTATGTATGTCCTTTTTAGCTGACTAAACCATGTATCCCATCCCCATGAAACTTTTGGAGACTTTTGAGTACGCTTCTGGGATGGTAACTGGCAACTTTTTGTGCAATATTTAACACTCCTGGGGCGCCAGGGGCCCATACTATTTGTTTCTTATATGAGCTTTAGAAAATTTACTTTAAGCGTTAGCTATTAGGTAATTTAATGAATCTTAACCAAACTTTGTATATAACAAATTGGTAGCCAATATTGAAATACTATGTGGACTAATTTCCAAATGTCCATTTCTTTGGGACTGGGGGCCCAAAATGTCTTTTTTCATAAACGTTTAAGATTTTATTCCCCATTCAAGTATTAAAGAACTAGATATATAGAGACTAATATATCCGCTATGAAATTTATTGAAATAAACAGGTGTTTTGAACTTGACATCTTGCACTAATTGGGCCCTGGGGCCCTTAAGGTGTTTTTTTTTGCTTATATGAGCTATATAAAAAAAAATTTTTTTATAAATACTGAGTAATTGAATTGATCTTAACCAAACTTTGTTTATAAAACCTTGGTAGCCCATATTAAAATAACAAAGGGCACTGCACGTCTAATGTCCAATCGTTTAGGGCCGGGGGCCCCAAATGTCTTTTTTCGTATATGTTTAAGATATTATTTGCCATTCTATTTTTAACGTTCTTAATAAATATATCCATGTTGAAACTGAATTAAAATGAACAGCATTTTGAAATGAGCATTGTACGGGCCGAGAGCCCCAAATGTATTTTTTGGGTATACTCTAAGATATTATTTCCCACTCTGTCTTTTAACGAGTTTGCGAAATATATCCATGATGAAACTGAATTGAAATGAACAGTTTCTCAAAATGTACATCTTGAACCGAATGGGCCTGGGGGCTCCTTAATGTATTTTTTTTCTTATATTAGCTAAATAAAATTAGTTTAATTGTTAGATTCCTACTGTCCATTTCTTCGGGACTGGGGGTCCTAAATGTGTTTTTACTAAACTTTTAGTATATTTTATTCCCCATTCAAGTTTACGCGATTTTGAGCAATATAGATAAACATATGTATACATTTGTAATGAAAATGAACAGATTTTCGAACGTCATATGTTACACTGATGGGCCCGGTGACCCTTAAAGTAATTTCTTTTTTATCTATATATGTATTCCTTTTTACTGAGATCGTTGCAATGTGCGACGGGTCTGCTAGTACATTATAAAATTAGTAGTTTTGATAATGGAAGCTGAGGTGTGGCTTCTCAACCGTTTTTAGATAATTTTTAACCTTTGCTGTTACTAGTCTAAGATTTAAGAGACCCACCACCAATTTTCCCTTTGAGATGCGTGGCTGCGGATATATCTTACCGAAGCCGCGCAACAGTTTAGAATTACCGCGCAGCAATTTTGTAAAATATTGCACAAAAAATGGATGCTGTGCAACTTTTCACACGAGCTTTTTTACTTTGCACACGACCAATGAACCTTGGAGGGAACGTTGACCACCAGTATGTCATATGAATAACTATTTTAAGGCCTTGTACACATAGGCGTGTTGAACATCTTTAGTGGTTGTGCCAGTTGGGGTTGGAAAGACCGTCAATAAAATGTAACGTGTCTTAAAAATAAACACTTTCGTTAGTGATGAACACTAATGACAAATAATACTACCCTTCCCAGACTTAGGCGGATAACAATTCGTAAAAGATCAGGTGGTTTACCCAACGTCACACCCTGCTTCAGAAATGATTTGTCTTTTATTGATAAAGCAACTTCTGATCCTGCGCAAGTCAACTTTACTCGCAAACCTTTATGAAAAATAATATTTGTTTTCTTTTAATATTCATACATTAAGTTCATACGTTTTTGTGAGCTTTCAAAAAATTTAATTTAATAATTCATTTTAAAATGCATGCGTTTATTCGTTGTTTACAGTTTAAATTGTCAAAAGTTTTTTTCTTTTAATGGACAGTATTTTCCATGTCTACATATATGTTTTCACATATATTTACAATTTAATTTTTATTTCTTTATTTCTTTATATATTTTTTTTATTTCCCCCCAGTATCTGAATTGAGCATTACAGTAACATTCCACTTTCTAAACACTGGAGTTGATGAAAGTTCCTCATGCATCAATCAGAGAACAGTGGAGATGCCTGGAAACGTCTTTGATATATTTTGTGCTAATAAAGATGCTGTTGACAAAATCATGGTAGAATTAAATTCAAGCGCTGAGGTTTGCTCTATTTATATCAATGCTGGTAAGTTTATAAGAATTATATACATCTATCCATCCATCCATCCATCCATCCATCCATCCATCCATCCATCCATCCATACATCCATCCATTCATCCATCCTACCATCCATCCATTCATCCATCCATCCATCAATCGATCCATCCATCCGTCCATCCATCCGTCCGTCCATCCATCCTTCCATCCATCCGTCCATCCATCCGTCCATCCATCCATCCATCCATCCATCCATCTATATATATATATACATATATATATATATATATAAATATATATATATATATAT